>CM053791.1:503661249-503678749 GCA_028749045.1 Cupressus sempervirens
ACTGAACTATGTTCCCTCAACATTGGATTCTATGTGAAAGTCGTACCAAAATTAAAATACCTTGCTGCTGCTAGAAGATATTAAGTCTACACCTACAGGTCTCAACATTGGATTCTATGTGAAAGTCGTACCAAAATTAGAATACCTTGCTGCTGCTAGAAGATATTAAGTCTACACCTACAAGTCTGCAAAAAAGATGATCTTTTACACTTTGCCTGTCATCACACAGTTCTGATTTTAATTGCTAAGCATGATGAATTTCAACCTTCATCCTATAGTAATTAACCTCAATCTGATGTAATTTTCCTAACACACAATTTATTTCATGCCCGGAATGGCAATTCACAACCCTCCAATATTATGATTTTCTTTAAAATCAAAGTTTAAACAGCCCAGATTTGTCTAGTTTGATTATTTTTTGATGGATTTTTCAACCTCTTCCTACTATGATGTGGAATTTAATATAGCCACCCCCCAGGTTTTTAAAGGAGAGGACCTGATTTCCTTATCAAGTCTGTCGTTAACACCTCTGAATTACTAAATAGTAATTTTTGCTCCCAGAAGTTCAATCTTCTCTACAAATGGTGAATTGGATTTGTTTTTGTGCTTGTAATGGGGTAGTTTGATTCCCTCTATGCTTATAGAGTCCAAAATACATGACTTCTTATGTAGGAAGACTTGACTTGGGCTAAACATATAGAGTCCAAAAAAGCTGCCTTGTCAAAAAGAGAACTAGAGCTATATCCAAGAAAAGGTGAAATTAAGTTCATACATGCATAGATCATTGAAGTGGTTGAATTAAATAAAATGGAATTAATTATTAAGTAAAATTACCACATGATACTATCTATTGTGTTGTTGGCCCTCAAAAACTAATTTTTGGGAATGTTTCTTATCGTACACAAGATTACTGGAAGAATGAAAAAATTCTCAAGAAGTATTTACACTTAGACATATTTTAAGTTATGTGATGAAAAATGACGTGTTGTATAGTTTTTTCATAGAACTATTGATCATGGTCAATCAAAGGGGATTTTTCATCTAGATTATGTTCCCGCATCTCCTGTTCTTTGGATATCTTGCAGCTAAACTTCTATTAATGGATTCTTCTTTTTCCTGATCACTATCTTCCGATATGGAACTCAATTCTACTAGAATTTATTTAGGAACATTTGAAATTGGAGACTTGGATCTCCCTATAATGCAGTCACTATTGACATTGCATGAGCCCAATAATGCCTATCACAATGTACTGCCAAGGTTACAATGTTGTCCCCAGGAAAGAGCCTTTTAAAAGGTACCTAGGTGGAAATATTGGAAATGTCAAGGGCCAAAATTGGAATAGTTTGAACAAATTTTAGCTTTATCTTAAGATTGAGATTTTAAACATTTCAGAATAGTTTTTTAATTGTTTCCTTTATTTAGTCTTGAGATGCAATTCTGACCATTGTCATCTTTTGATTTATAGAACTTGTTTTTTTATGGCTACAGGGCTTTCTTCAATTTTCTTGTCATTCTTATAATGATCATATGCAAAGGTATGTATTCCTTGTTTTTCTATAACTATTAAACCTCTGTGCTGTGCCACGAGATCACAGAAATTGATAATATTAAAATAGTGTTTGAAATTCCTTGGGGGTCCAAATGGAGATGAGACATATGAAGTGAGCAATCAGCATTTGGAGCAATTTAATGAGCAATTTTCTTGTTTTCTATGATAGTACATAGTGAGGAGTTAAAAAGTTAGTTTTGCAAATTGTGCACCTTGTGAATATTTTTTTTACTTGAATGTATGTGGCATTAGGTAGGTGTTTTGAATCTTGATCAATTTGTATTCCTTTGTGAAATTGTTTTAGTTTTGTACTGCCACTAGTTTTGTTCAAGTAGTTGGTAATGATGGAGTTCTTACTCACTTTCCCACTATCCATTCTATATAGCCTCTTGGAATAGTGAGTAGATTCCATGTACATAATGTGTATAGAAGCAGGGACCCTCAAATGTAGGGGAGCAATTTTTAAAGTCTTTCCCTAGGCGAGCCTATGGTGAGTCAGCTAGCGAAGACCAAAGTAAAACCAACAAAACTTGCAGAGGTGGATAGCTAGAGCCATGATTCCACTTGGGAATTGAAGATGGGAGACTTGCCAAGGCTTGGTAAAGAGGGTGTGGTCATACCAATCCAATTGATGGTCTTACACCTCTCAACTTGCAGCACAACTAGTTAAGAGCCCTAAAACCCCCTAAAATCACTCAAATTGAGTCAGGGTACTATATGGAAGGCGGCGACCCCAAGAGCCCCAAAAATCCTTGAGAGGGTGGCACCTAATCCAAGAATCCTAAGAAAACTTGTAGGGTTACTTTGGAAGGATTGGAGAAAATCCCCATTTTCTCGCTATAGGATACCTAGTGGGGGCTAATAGCCTTTTAGGCCTTTTTGTGAAGAAATGCTGAAATCGGGTGGGAAGATGAATCAAATGGGACTTCTAGCACCCCTATTTGGTTGAGTTGAAGTATTGTAAAATACCTCCACACCTCTGCAAGGCTTAGTTCAATATTTGGAGGTTAAGAGCCTTTATGTTTCTTTTATGGTTATGGTGAGTGAAGCAAGAATGCATCAAGTTTTGACTTGATTCATGAATCTTTCTTGGTAGGTGGGTTGGCTAGAGAGACCAGAGGATCATTAGATAGTTAAGGTCCTATAGGTGAAAAGTGGTGTGGGAAAGACACCCTAAGTCTTTCAAGAAGACATAAAGCATGAATCAGTGATTGATTTATCAACCTCCCTATCAATGAGTATTTACGAATAGGGGCCTCCCAATACAGAAAACTCAAACATCTCCAACACTTTCTCTTAGATTATCACAGTCACTGTCAAATGCCCCAACAACAACACGAGAACATGAACCAAAATAGAGAGGATCACTTCCCCATCTTGTACACACTATTTGAATGGGATTGGGTACATTAACTACATTTGGGCCTTAAATACCTGAGTGGAATTATACAGCATTTAGAATCAACAATTATCCCTAAAATTGACATAGATAGTTATGAAAGTCTTAATAGCCTAGGTCATGCCTCTCATAATTTGAAGCACAAGATAAAGAGAATCTGTTGCAGGAATGCTCTCAAAGTTTCTTGCAGCTTCTCCAACTACAAGAGCAATCAGAAGTGTCCCTCCAAATATAGACACATAACTATAGAGCAAAAATATTAACCTTGCTAAATGTATCAAGATCAGCTTCCCAAAATACATAAGTAAAGAGCAAAGCAACCTTTTGTAGTAGTCTAAACCTTAATCTCTTAATAGCTTCCACTTTTTTAAAATGCAACAGTGGAAAAAAATTTAGTGAACCACACTTAAAATCCCCCAGTGACACTATACACAGAACTGCATCTACTTCAACAAATTGACCCAGAGTTGCTACACAAACACCATTAATACCATATCTTATCTCATGTACATCTCTTTCAAAAAAAATTGGAACATCCTCTGTCGTAGTCTGAATCAGCTTATAATTACCTCCAAAAAGGAAGAAGTGATCACCCCTCATTTCATAGGGATCATCCTGATCCCAAAATACAAGTGACAACTTGGAAAGCAATCCATCATTTGCATACTAAAGGTTGTGCCAAGAAATGGCCTAACTACTAGAAAGTTTATTGCATGATTGGCAAGATTTCATATCGCAAATCATCTAATGTTCTTCAATCCTATCAAGATTACCTTCCTACTGGATTACACGTTGCATCACAAATTCATTACAAAGAGCATGGTGGGAAGAGCCTACAATGCACATGTTCATGAGAAATAGTTGACAGATCTTGAATTGTACAAGGGAAAATATCAAAGCTTTGAATACACAAGGTCAATATTGGAGCATTGCACTTTGGAGGGATTCGCAAATTGGTAATGCAAAGACCTAGTAGAGCACTATAGCAGGGTTGGCCATTTCTCCAATCAAGGAGGCTTCACCAACTCCAGGATATTTATTCAAAGCATTGAATATTTTCAATCCAGTGTACATCCAAATTTTATTCCCAGTGCTATTATTAACTTATTGTTCCTGACCCTGTAGTAGAATAAAACAACATGACCAGTGGTGCATCTGTATGAGAGAATAAAAAAATATGTGGATTCAAGGAGCATGGAGAAAATCAACCCCTAGTAATGTTCATAGCTAAGATGCCCTAGATCTACCCTTACTCTTTCCTATGACGTTCTAGTTTGTCTCTATATTCCAAGGTATCCTTCACTCAAACAACACAATATGATAGTGAGTTTTATTTCTTTCTGCTACAACCTCCTACTCTTAATATAGGTCAAAATGATAAAAACCAATAAGATAAATAGTAGGACTAGAAGTAATACAGTGTTTCAAGAAAGTTCTAATTATTAATAAATAGAGTTTCACACTTGTTTGTTCATTTCAGCCTAAAATAATATCGTCAATGTGTGACATAAAATTTTGTTCTCTAGAGCAGCACTTTGACTCACATAACCTTTTAGAATGTTAGAACAACACCTTATATGATTGATGCTGCAACCATCCAAAATGTTGGAACAACACTATAAAGTTTATATAAATTTTGATTTTTATTATATTGATACAAAACCTTCTATGACTGATGTAACCTTCAGAATACTCACAAAAACCTTATATTATTGATGAAAATCTTCCACAATACTGCAACAGCAACTTATATGACGTACGTAACATTGAGGATGATTGTTGGTGTTTGGAAATGATGTAAAATAGCCAATTTATAAATTATTTTAGTGCTTAACAGTGAAGAGACCCTTCCTTTGTCCACAGATTGCATTGCATATGCTCTAAAGACATCATTTATGACAATTTTATCCTTCCTTGAATTTGAGGATATAGGTAAAGCTTTCAATGGAATTGTTTCAAAAATCAAATATCTCAACATCAGCTTTAGCAAAGACATGGTAAGATTGATATTTTTTGTCTAATCATTTGCATTATTGCATTTATAAGGCTTTTAGTTTGTAGTTCTTGACAGGAAGAAACTCTAGTGTATGAAAATGACTTGTACAACTATAGCTAATTGATATATGTAAATTTTTATTTGTTTGGTAGAAATTTTTGTAAGCTGAATATAATTCTGTACTTATCTTACTGAAATTTACAATGGAGATTTTATAAAATATTAAGTTGTTAATTCAGGTAGTGTGGTTATATAATAGTTTTAGAAATTTCATTTTTAAAAGTTAATGACCATCAAAATAATTACAATGCGTATTCTTGATATTTTTCAATGGTATACAATTATAATACAAAAGATGGGTTATTTTTCATATTTCACTAATCGTGTAGTTTCTAGAAATATATCTTTAATGTTTAAAGGGCATTAGCTCAATGGAAGAGCACTTGTTTCATAAGTGGAAGGATGATGGTTTGATTCCATCATGCCCTAACAAAATTGATACTCTATATTAAGAATAATTTGATTGTATTTAAAAAATAAGATCAAACTGTTCTTATAGACATTGCTTTAGCTACAGTCTCTCAAAAGACAATAGTTGGTATTAAATAAATATTGTCTCTAAAAGACAATTATTTTTGTTTCGTATTGTCCTAATAGAGACAATATTTTAAGACACTCGGTTAAAGACGATATTTGAGATGATAACAACTTTTTTATTGTCCCTAATTAAGACAATTGATAAAGAAATTATCTCAAAAAATGTCTTTAAACCCCCCTCTATGTAGTAGTGAAACAACCCACTTTGTCTGTGCTCTCTTCGGTCAGACTAATTCTAACATTGAATGCCTCCAACCAAGAGAAGAAAATAAAGGACTTTTGGGGAATTTTGTTTCTCAAATACGCACTGCCTTGCATAAAACTATGTGATTACTAAAGAAGCAGACAATAAGATAAGCTTAGTCAATCAGAAACAAGAATTGGGTCAGAAATGAAATCTGATATTTGTAGTTGACCATGCCAACAAGGAATTGAATGGGTATATGGTACATTTTTTGCTAATTATTTTGAATTTTTTCAATGTGGCAGAAAAGATGAACTCAATTGACACATTGGAATGGCATCTTGAGCAAACTACAATGTATCAGCACTCTTGAGCATTATTTTTTGGATATGCGGCTAAAGCACCGAACTCCAAAACAAATATAAATCAGCTCTTGTACTTTTGAAGGGTCTAAGAGTTAAGTTGAGAGTTTCCTATATTTTTGATGATGTTCTTGAATAATTACTACTATGTTTTTGGTTATAATTAAGATTTGTAATTTGAGTAAAATATATGATAGAATATTTGAAGTGGAATATGAAGTTAAACATTAGATCTTGTCTTTGGATTGTATCTAATGTCAATTTAAATAAATAAATATTCTTGGATGAGATTATATTTAAATTAGTCCTATCAACATTAAATATGCTTTATTTTATTTTTCTTAAATTTTCAAGATTTAATAAAAAAATCACAATTCTAAACTTGATTAATTTTCTATTCTATTAATACTTTCATTTTTAAAATATTCTTTCATATATATAAATTTTATCTTAAATAACTAAATGGTGAAATTATTATCTTTTCATATTGATATTAGCTTATTCTAATTTCTATAGAAACTATTGTATTAGATCTTATGTTTGAACTTTAAATGTTTAATTATTTTTTCTTTATTACTAATCTATAAAGACATTAAATAATGACATTGAAAAAACTAAAGAAACAACAAATATAAATCCATCTAATCTATCCACTCTTTTTCATATTAAACAACCCTCTCAAAATTTTGATTTTCTTTCAATAAATGAGAAAATATGCTTTATGGAAAGGACAATTAGCTTGTTTCCTTCATTATCTTTAGTTAAAATGGGTTTAAGTTGGTTTCTGTGTATAGCTTAAGACTATAAAGATTTTGACATTATGTTTTTAGAGCATTAACTATCTATAGCGGTGTATTATATTTTCTCTTCTTACATATATTGTCAAAAGATATAATATTAATTAAATTATATATTAGCTTTATACCATTATACCAATTATTCAAAAAAAAACATGGAATTGAATTTTCTTCAATTTACTAAAATTCAATAAGAAACAATTTTTTTAATAGAATTTTGTTATCAAAACTCAAAATCTCAACTTTATTAGCATTACTGGAAACTAATTAAAAAGAATATCTGATTTTCTTTATTAGCATTATTGGAAACTAATTAAAAAGAATATCTAATCAAATCATGCATGATATGATGTATGGTCTAACAACTATGTAAGCCAATTGTTCACAAACTTCTCAACTTCCCAAAAAAAAACTTACAATCAACCTAACAAGTTTATAAGTTTTGTTTTCAAAGAATTTTGCGGATATTTTATATTTGTATATTTGAAGTGAAACATTAATTTAATTTAATTTAAACTATAAATATATTAGGAATTTTTTAACTTTCTCAATTAATTTTTTTTTTTTTTATAGAAAAATATTTAATATATTTTCTAAGAAATTAAAATTAATATTCTTTTCTATATGATATGTTTTTATATATTTATTATTGATTGTTTAATAATTTATAATTTTAGTAAAAATATTTTTAATAGATATATATAAGATGAGAATTATTTTTCTTCATCAATATTATTAAAAGAATTGGGGATGAATTAAATGTTTGAAGATTTAAAATATTCAAGATGAATTATTGTTTAATATCCTACAATCCAAGCATTCAACAAAGCCACATTTAGTTCAATTTCTCATGTTTGCTTCTACATTCTTTTTCTAAATGCCTTTGAGAGTATTTCCAACTGATATTTAATGGATGCCTATATTCTACTTAGGAGCTCCCATTGTCCTACCTATAAAACAAAACTATTGGGTTAGAATGTGAAGGATTCATGTTTTATATGAACACTCCATCCATTTGAGATCAAGCAAAAGATGAAATTCAAAAATAATTGCGGCCACAGTTTGAACGGAGCAAAAGATAGCATTGCTAATAGAAATGGAAGCTAACGGTAAGAATGGGCCCACATCTTACACTTGGGTAGTCAATCTAATTTTGAGTGTGTTGGTTAAGTAAGGCCAATCATATGCATCTTCTAGGCATCAATGAATATCATTCCACAATCTAATTTCTTAAGTTAGATTTCCTTAATTGTAATAGTTTCTCAACCTTATGGTTCAGGGCGAGTCATAATATTTGTGTGTAGTATAGAATAGATTAGTCATATATCTTTAAAAATGTAAATTTCCACACATTTCTTTCTCATGACGTGGCCCAATGAAGTCATATTGAAAATGAGAAATGCAGATCATACCGTAAACATGACCACCCTCAATTAAAAAACATTAATTTTAACACTTGTATGCCCAAATGAATCGAACATACCAATGTCTCATGCAATTTCTTTTATAAAAATGAAAATGATCATCAATTTTATAGTTAATGTTTTGTTATATTTAAAAAAAATATTATTGAATTATTTTTTTATGGATTTTTTTTGCGTCCATAAAATTATTTAAAGGTTATGAATATTAAATTCTTGAAATCAATACTAATGAATCTAACTATTTTATTAAAGGTTATAAATATTAAATTCTTACAATTCATATTATGGAATCTGACCACATGAAACATTTAGAATCATATTTTATGATGTTAATAAATTATAAAAAAATTTTGAAAAAGAAGGGGTAAAAAATTATTCAACCAAAATCAAAGTACAAAGCAAAGGCACGCGGCCCATAAGCACACTACATATTCATATCATCCAATATCAGCTACTCAATACTCCCACTAAACTCAGCAATAACTCCTCCCTTCCACTAATATCCCATCCAGCCCCATTCTTTGAAGCCCACTTCGCCAAATGATCATCCACTCTATTCCATTCTCTAGGGATATAACAAAAGGAAACATAGTCTAAGGAATTATAGAAACTCAAAGTCTGTCTGACCAAAATAGCTAATTGCCAACATACATTTTGCAAGCTTTGACTATTCAATATTTCCACAACAATGTGAGAATCAAACTCATAGATAATCTTCTTCCAGCCTAAGGAACAAGCTCTCTCAACTGCAATCTTAATAACAAGGGCCTCCAACAGATTATTAGAGTATTGACCTTTAGAAGTAGAGAAGAGAAACACCATACCACCATCATTATCTCTACCTATGCCCCCAATACCAGCATGACCAAGATTCCAACAAGATGAACCATCTGTATTAATCTTCAAAGTCCTAGCAGGGTGGGGGGGAGTCCACCTCTTATCTTGACAAACCCTTTGCTTGCTCTAGCGAGATCTTGTTCTAATGCTATCACCACATTTGTTGTCTCCCAAATTCAAATTTCACACAATAGCTAGATCACCATGATCAATACTTTCAAACATATCACACTTTATAGAGATGGTCTCCTAAAGTCTACTAAGAATAATTCTCCATAGATGCCAACTTTCTAACTTGGAGTCACAAAAAATTTTGCGATTCCACTCTAGCCAAAGGTTCCATAGAATGAGAGATGACCTGACCATCCAAGGAGCCTGCAAAAAAGAAGTCTTCACTAGACGTCTACCCAAACTATCCCAAAAGTCAACTAAAGAGGATGTATGTACACAACCCTATCACCAAACCTCCCACCATCTGTGCCATATCTCTCTTGAATAAGAGCAACAACAGAAAAGTGCAAAGTACATTCCTCATTGTTCGAATAGGGGAAGTAGATAGAAGGACCCTGAAAACCTCGTTTGGGAAGATTCTCCCAAGTGAGGAAGTTGTTCTAAGCTAGCAACCATAGGAAAAAATTACATTTTTCCCAAGAAAGGTTAGACCAAACCTTTTTCCACTAATTCACCTCATTTGGACCATGTAGGTTCCTATCAAGCATAGAATAACCTTGAACCACTATAAACTTGCCTTTTGGGCTAGGATTCTAGGCCAAGACATCCCACTCCTGAATTTAACTACAAAACCTACTTTCCAAAGTTTTAGTGAGAACAACATAGTCCTCCTCAGAGCCACCCACTAGCCACTCCTAAATATCTTTCCAACAAGTCAGCTCCATTTGACCCAATCACTTGACCAGCTTAAAGTGCTCCACTGTAACACATCCAACATTAGTAAAAATGTGACAAAGAATCTAAAGCTGGGGAAAGCTAGAAATAATGGGAGGATGGCCATCCCAAGAGTCTTGCCAAAACAAGGCATCAAAACCACTATTACAAATCTAGAAGAGGCCCCCCTTGATAAATTGAGCGTCCTTTTTGAGAGTGTCCCAAATACAAGACCCTTCACCCGTTAGAGTAAGTCTTGGTATATCAAGATAATCAACACCTAGAAAATACTTGTGGACAAGAATCTTGGCCCAATCCTGATCTTGACATTTACACCATATGTAATATAGCTTGGCTTCCAAAGCCATGACAACAAGAGCCATCAACCTAAGACCAAGGCCCCTGATATGCTTCAGCCTACACATAGATTCCCACTTAACAAGGCTCCATTTTGAAGAAAGAAGGCTACTAGACCAAAGGAATTTCCTAGATAAAGCATCAAAATCCCTCACAAAGTTGGAGGGGGGGACCTCAACATAGCATTTATAAATTGGGAGAGATTGCACCACAGTCTGAAGGAGAACCACTCTCCCAGTTGAAGATAACCATCTGTGATTCCAGTGACTAACCTTATTCTGGAATTTATCCAAAATCTCTTGCCAGTAATCTCTTCACTGAAACCCAAGAATAAAGGAACCACAAGGTAAATCACAAGAAGAGATCCGATTTGAAATCTAAAAATCCTTTCAATCCTATTCTAAATAAGATGAGGAGTATTAAAGAAATAAATATATAACTTTTCCTCATTAATATGCTGCCCTAAAGCACTCAAATAGACATCCAAAGCTTGCTTGAAGTTCACTGCCTTATTGATTCTAGCCATTCTTATTAACCCAGTGTCATCCATGAACTATAGATGAGAGTAAGAGGAAAGATTATTATTCCATCTCCAACCTTAGATAATACCCTTCCTCACCTATGAATTTAAAAATCTACCAAGACCTTTCACCATGATGATGAATAGATAGGGAGATAAAGAACCCCCTTGCCGAAGTCGTCAAGAAGCCCCAAACAAATAACACAGTTCCTCATTAATGAGAACTGAGAAGGAGGAAAAGGGAACATAGCTTAGAACCCAAATCACCCACTCCTCATCAAAACCAAAGGCCAAAATAATTTTCTGTAAGAACTCCCAGCTCAACTAGTCATAAGCTTTAGCCATGTCGAGTTTAATAAACATAGCTTTCTCCTTGGATGTCGACATAGAGTGGATCACCTCCATTGCTATCAAAATCCCATCCAAAATCTATCTACCTTCAACAAAAACACACTGTTTAGTAGAGATCATAGAACCAAGGAGAGGTTTGAGTCTCTTGATGATCAGTTTGGTAATAATCTTATAGACAACATTACATAATGTTATAGGCCTGAATTGGTCCAACTTGTTAGCCTCTTCCTTCTTAGGTATAAGAGCCAAAAAAGTAGAATTCAAAGACTTCAATATTTATTTATTTCTATGAGATTCTTGTACCACTTCAAGGAGATCAAACTTAATTATTTCCTAGAACTCCTAAAAAAATTCAAATGGGAAGGCATCTAGACTAGGAGCCTTGCCTTTCTTCATATTAAAAACAACTTTCTCAAGCTCAAGTAACTGGATAGGGCTTAAGAGGGCCTCATTCATCTCAGTAGACACCAAGAGGGGGATACAATCTAAAATGGCATGCTCCTTAGCCTTAGCAGGAAGAGCATCCCTAGTAAAAAGATTAGAAAAATAATTGATAGCTTCCCTCGGGATTTCTCCACAAGATGAGATCTAGTCACCATCAGATGAAATGAGAGAGGAGATACAATTACCCTATCTTCAAGCCTTCACTGAGTTGTTGAAGAAAGTGGTGTTCCTATCCCCTTCCTATAGCTAATCAACACAATATTTCTACTTCCAGAAAATCTCCTCACAAAGCTCCCACTCTTCCAATTCCTTAAGAGCTAAGATTTTAGCTTTACTCAAATTAGATGTCATCCCCTTATTGCTAATCTGATAGGTAATAATATCTAGCTTGGTCTAAGTAGCTACCTTTTGAGACTAGAGATTCCCAAAATGATGCTTATTCCATCTCTTAAGCCTATACTTCACATGTTGAAGCCTCTTATTGAAAGTGTACATCATTGTTCCATGGGTAGGCTTCCCCTTATATGACCAATCCACCATAAGGTCAAGTATTGACAAGTCTCTAAGCCACATCAGCTATAATTTGAAGGAGGGCCATTTGGTGAAACTATAAGAGCTGATAGAAAGCTTAATGGCCTAGTGGTCAGAGCCCCTCCAGTCCAAAATTTCAAAATTGGGGATCCACCTGTTGTTCATCCAATAGTAGGAAACCAAAAATCTATCAAGCCTTTTTGAGATAGACTCACTCCCACATTTTTAATTATTCCATGTAAAGAAACCATTGGACATCTTCACATCAATGAGATTCAAAGAGCCAATCATATCCATGATCAAATTTGAAGATGAGTCTAGCCTGGCTAAGCCACCTCATTTTTCCTACAAACTAGTGACAGCATTAAAGTCTCTAGCCATAATCCATGGGAGAAAGGGGTCAAGGGACTAGATGAATCTAATATGAGCCCATAAATTTTATTTACTTGAAAAATTAGTAGGAGCATATATATTGGATAAAAGGCATCTTTCTCTAGTTTCAAAATTTGAAGCAACCAAAGAGATGGAAATAGGAGCCGCAATGATAGGACCCACAAGCCCTGTGATTCACTAATATCTCCAATAGCCTACACAAGAGGAGGAAAATCAATATCATGCCATCCAACCTATTAATCTCTAGTTGCCATCCATCCTCATTCTGCATATCTCCAACTTGAATCTCTAGTTGCCCTTTGGCTTTCGAAAGAAGCTCAACTAGGGTACCTTCCTCTTGGGCCAAATCTTCAAGAGCCTCAAACCTGTTAAAGGTGTCATTAGTCTACCTTTCCCTCCAAGTTCTCTTCTTTCCTTTACCTTTTTTACAAGACTTGACCTGAGTAAATCCTTCACTATCAGTAGGTCCCATAGATGAAGTAGCCTTCCCTTTGTCTTCCCTAGGGGGTCCGTGAGCAGCCAAGGTGAGGGACTTGTTCCTAGGACAATTATGATATAAATTCCCATATTCATGGAAAATTCTACATTTGAATGGTAAGGTCTCATAGTCCAGCTATTGGATCCAAGATAATGATCCCATGCAAATTTCCATAGAATCTGGTAGTGAATTATTTAAATAAACTTCTACACAAATACAGGCAAAGGAAATTACCTTACAATCCTACGTCAGTGTCCCTGAACCCATAGGTTTCCTAAGAAGCAATGAGATTGAGTGTAGGATATCTTCTCTCTAGAATTTCAAAAGTAGCCTTGGTAAGCAAATCCACACTGGAGCTCTTGAGGGAATTTCGTTAGCCAAGTTAAAGCGCATATGCTAGGTCTTGATGAAAAGCCCCACCTAGTTAAAGAAATACAGGCCCCCCTCAAATGCCTTATTTCTATCTGACATGCTTGAAAAGATGACCATAAAGTAATTATTGGCTGCTAAGAGAATCTCCATATCACCTTTTGGGTTCCACATCAGGTGAGCCCAAGATTCTAGTATAGGCAAGGAAAGGCAAAGACCAAAAACTTACAAATAAGAGCATGATTGCTCTAATATTCAACATCTTCTGACACTTGTTCATGTTGTATAACCAAAATTGTCTAGTCCTTGGCTCTCTGCAAACATCCATTCACTTTCTTTAGTCAAAACCCCCCATTTGGAGAAGATTTTCCATCCCCCGATTGTAACTTACTATTCAGATCCTTGGTATTAGCATGCAATGAAGCCAAAGACTCCCCCATCACAGCGTAACCAACGGGAAGATGGGAGGAGGGAAAAACTCAATCATTCATTGAAGATCGAAACAAGGTTTAGCAAAGTGAGGAGGGAATGGGGCAAAAGCCCCACCAATCTCAACCCACAGTAGCCCCAACCAATGAGAGAAAACAATAGAATTTGAAATGCAAATCGCTCTCCCATGGTCTGGAAACCCCGGCCACCCAATCTACCAATGCTAGCCAAGGTAGAAACAACAAACTAGAGATGATGCCCCTCAATCAGCCAAAATGTAGATCAATCGTTGCAGGAGCTAGCGCACAATAGCCCTAGCATAATCCAGACATCATGCACAAGCCATGCTTTCTCTCAGTTTAAGATGTTCTTGTATATCTAAATTAATTAGCATAGTGATATTTTCATTTTCAATCAATTATAAACATTATTGACAAAGGCAAAAACAAAAACTTTCAAATAATAAAAAAAATATGAAAATAATATATCCAAAAACTAAAATCCAGAGTAAATTTCTGATTTAACAAAAAATTGGTCCTCACATAATTTTTTTGATGAAATCAATTTGTAGTTTTATCAGGCCAATAGAAAAATGTGTACACTCCAAGATATAATATTGTTTCATTTGTTAATGGATTTGTGGACTAAACTTGAGCACACACTCCTTGATTCATTTTGTTGTGGAAAGGTAATCATTTATGGCAAGCCATTCCATTAACTAATGTTCTCTTCCATGAAGTTTTATAACTTTTCCAAAAATGAAAAATGTTCAATATAATGTAAAGTAGGCTACAATATTATTATGTTCAAGATTACGCACAGTAGGCTACACTATTATTGATTATAAGAGTGCACTTCGAAGTGCCTCTATGTTAAGTCCTGGACTACTTATGAAATTATATTGCCCACTTTATTGACACCGTCTCCTAAGGTTCCTTTGTAGAAATTTGGCTATAATAAAGTTACACTTACTAAGTTTAAGGAGAAACACTAAAGTTCTATTTTCAAATCTCTAGATCCTTTTTCTACTAGGAGATCTCAATCACTTTCTTTCATAAAAAACTAACAAGAATAGGTTCCCACCATCCTATTAGTTTCCAGTACTATTCACTTTTTTAATCACTTTGTGTCCACTATTGTCAAAGATCCCACATAATTTTTCAACACCATTTCCATTTTTGTGGCATGGGTTTTACAGTGCATGACTACCAAAAAAAATGAACATTCTAGTCATTGATTCTTAAGGAGTGAAGCCTATCGGCTTAAATACTATTTTTGCATTTCTCACACAAATTCCAAAGTAAATATTAAAAATAATAATTATATATTTCTCATAGACTCCAAAAGGAATATTAGAATGCAAGGGACCCCACCTCTTCAACACTTTTGAACGTTATGGCTCAAAAATTATTCAACTAATATCTATTTTATATTTTTCTTTGACAATGGAGGATTTAGATCTTTTAAAACTTTATAAGTGGACATGCCATAAAGAGGTGCTTTCTAAATCTAGATAATTTTTTTGAAATTGAATACATGATTTTATAATAAAAGCTTTTTCTTGAACTAAATTCTAAATGTTATTACAAAATTCAACATGAACAATAAATAAATATTTGGCTTAAAATATATGAAGCTTCAAAAAAATTATTATTAATAAACATATCATAAACTTTATAATATCAAAATAAAAATATACAAGAAAAATTGGAACATAAAATTATTTTAGTTTATTTCACTAAATTCTATTTTCCTAGCATGCATAATATCTTTATATTTTTTCTAATAAATTTAAATGAAAAATTAAAATTGTAGATAATTTGGAGTTTTTCAATCTACCTAAAAATATAATATAATATTTATAGTTTTTTTATTACTTATACAATATTAATATTATATAATTATTTATGTCATTTTTAAAATTATTTATATTATAGTTACATCTACAAATTTTATTTTAATTGTTGGTTTGATCATGTTTTTCATGTCATGTTCCCCTGTAAAACTTGATGAAAAAAATCCTTGGTTTGCATAATGGACTACCAATAAATTTCAACAGTGTTGTCCAATTATTGAATTCTTTCATAGACAAAACCATCAAGGACAATTTTGCAATATGTTAGAATACAAAAAATTCACACATTTTCAAAAAAAAGGATATAAAAACTATCATCTATCTAGAGCACTACAACATTTTATTTATGTATGTAGGATGTGAAATCCATTCACAGTGGACAAAGACTACTTTAGAGCTTTTGCATTTTATTTTTTATTTAAAAAAATAAAAATTATAGAGTTTTTAGATTTTTTTATCTCACTAAAAATATATACACGTCATGAAGATGGATCTAATTGTGAATATAGTTCTTATGTCAATAATTCCTATATGATAGCACTGAATACAACAACATACCATGTGGGATGCATACCTAGTATCACATCGATAAGTTGAGCTTACATAGATGAAGGGTTCAAACTTAAGGGACTTGAATTAATCACATGTGTTTCAATGTCATGTTAGTGGACCTTACATGTCTCTCTTTTTAGCATTGTGAAAGGGTTTCTACTCTTTGTGTTGATGCCTCCTTGGTTTCGTAGTTGAACAATTTATAGACAATTGACACTTGTATTTTTAACTAGCAATGCATTCATGCATAGTTGAGTAGTGGCATTAAGGTCATTCATACAGATTCATGTGTCATGTTTATCCTTAACTGATGCATATTTTTTCTTTGTTTCCCATTTATTCATAATTTTGGGACACCTATATATTATTTTCTCTTTTGTATCTTTAATTGAAAGATATTTTGTCTTTGTTTTACATCCACTCATTACTTATGTAGTGTTATTCAGGACACTCGTATAGATTGATCATGATCTTCATTCAAGACTATGGTTGTTATCATTTGATATATTTTCATAGTTTTTTTATCACAATGATTTTTAAGTTGCATCTCTTGTTAGTTTTGAGAAGGGGCTGAGTGAACAATTGTTGTTAGTAGGTTTTACTTGTTTCCTCTTTCCCTGAAGTAGTTTTAATTCTTCTTAGTTAGATCCTTAAGGGGGGTGTTAATGTGAATTTAACAACTCCATCATATTGGGAGATATTTTGTTGTGAATCAAGCTAATGACTTGCATTCTAATAACATGCAGAATTTTGTAATCAATCTTCCAACATAAATAATAGATGTAACTAAAAAGATTTAAAAACATAAAATCTATAATAGACAAGTTACAATGGAAAAATAAAGTTTATTCTTCTCATTTTGTGATTTGATGATTTACAAGTTGTATGACTGATACAATTAAAATACCTTCGTAAAAGAGAAAATATGTCGTAGAGTAACTTCAATTATCATAAGTTAGGGATGTGTAGTTAATAAGAATCTATCCTTATTTAGGCATGAAAAATGGAGTAACCTAGAAATTGAATGTAAATCATTGTCAACAAATTGTATGGACAAACTTATGCTTGGATGTTATAAGAAAATCTGGTAAATGAGGATTGCTAAATTCATGCTAAAAATCGCTCTTAAGGATAAACAAAGAAAAATTTAAACCAATGCAAGTGAAGAGGGAAGATAAAAAACCTATT